>CM042251.1:30912704-30937704 GCA_023566225.1 Romanogobio albipinnatus
TCCAGAGTATTTCACGTTTGTGTCACACAGCTTGCAAACCACGATGCTTTTGTCTAAGTCAAGGGTCTCCAACCTTTTTTCATTTGAGAGCTACTTTTTAAAAATTAAAGTTACAGAGAGCTACTCATGTTATATAATACTTAAAACTCTTAAATAATGCATCATAATTCTCATATTAACAACTATCCAAACTGTTTTACACCTGAAAGAGTATAGTAGTAGTTCCAGTAGTCGGTACAATACCACTATTTTTAAAAAAATCGATGTTTTATTATACATGATGAAAATCATAAGTAAATAATGCATAAACATGTAAAGGCTGTATGCTGTTTAAAAGTAAACATTGTTTATAAATGAAAGATCAAGTGAAAAATAAGCAACCATTAATAATTATATAATTAGTATTATTTATTTCATAATTATTATTATTAGTAGAGACGTATTATTATTACATAGAGACGTAGCTAAATTTACTGTAGGCTACAATCTATAGTCAATTTCTTCACGTTAAACCGAACTTTTATTTTGACGGGTTGCTGTGAATACCAGTGTCTGTGTTCCTGATATGACAGTGGGTGCACGTCTCAATCAGCTCCCTAGTTCAGTCAGGACACTGATCAGGGAGTCAGCCTATGGACTTATGTCCTGATCAGTGCCCTGACTACTGAACCAGGGAGCTGATTGAGACGCACCCAGTTTTCTCAAATGAAACGGTAAATTCTCATGAAGAGACTACACATGGCAGAGACTACAAGAGCGAGTGCGCGCGCGCTGTGCCCGTCATCCACACAGACGTAGAACATGTAGGAGTAATATTTAAATAGTATTTTGCAGTTTACTAGTATATATATTCGGCTTTAGTCTGGAGCCCTGCGCTTAAATTAACACGGAAGCGACTGAACGCAGCTGCTATGGTGAGCTATTTTTAGAACAGACCCGCGGGCAACTCATGTGGTCCTTGCGGGCGACTCATGTTGTTGACCCCTGAGTCTAAGTCGTCGCTTTCCTTCTTCTTTTTAAACCCTGTGTTTAAGTGCTCCCACACATCTGCTTTTAAGCATGAAGGTGCTGGATTTATATTCGCCGCCATTTTCTTGAATCTCCTCGCTCTGACTCTGTAAACAACAAGAAGAGGTAGACGTCTGCGTCTGTGTAGTACAGGGTAACTTGCTCTACAGCGACACTAGCGGCTGGCTGACCAAACCGCTCTTCCTGCAATGCGAATGGGGGTAAACACAGGGATTTGAATGTGACTTATGTATCGATACTCGCGGCTTACTGCAATTCTAATGCTTGTATTAGCCTGGAATTTTGTAATATAACTCGAATTTTATTCGTCTGAAAGAAGAATATCATATACACCTAGGATGACTTGAAGGTGAGTGATTTTTGGGTGAACTATCCCTTTAACCCTCTCGAGTTGGCGGTCGCGCCGGCGCGATCGGCTCTCTTTTTTTCTTATCAGTGCCAAATAGACTCGTTTTTTATCATTCAGGCAAGTATTATACATCATTATAATCTGTTAAGTTTCAATTTTTTTTGTGTACAGTCACAATAAAAACTAATTGTTGTGCTTTTTGCAAATTAAAGAAAACACACATGATGCACGATCTTCAGACACATCGTTTCCCTCATGGAAAGCTGTTCATGTTCTGTCCACAGGATTGTGGTAGGCTAAGTTTATTCTGTTAGCATCTGTGAATATTAAACACAAATGCACGCGTGTCTCATAAATGAACTGAAGCTCGAAATGATATTTGAATATTGTGTGTATCTGATCGTTTACAAAATCAAATGATTCCGAAAATGTTTGCCATTAAAATGACTGGGAAAAAGATTATGTGCTTATTGTAAAAGAGCCAAGTGTCACATCAATAAATCTTTTATTCACAAATGTCTGCTCAGATGCTGTAAATATTGTACCAGTCAAACGTATTTTGCTTCATATTTATGTTTAAATATTATACCATAATGTAATTTTTTTTTATTTAATATCAAAGTTTGTCAGAAATGATTCTGGAGTTTTGTTTTGTAGAAAGTGAATTTTGTTTTGTTTTGTTTTGTAGAAAGTCAATTGGTTTCTTTTAAAGTGAATTTCGTGTTGTATAAATTGTATCTTCATTTTAATCAATGTTTTAATATATTTGAAATAATATAACAGACTGGTATAATACATATATTGGTATATTTGATACCAATATAGCAGACAATAGCCTCAGCGCTGGTGATCATGCATTGCACGCGTGTCCCATAAATGAACTGAAGCTCGGAATGATATTTGAGTATTGTGTGTATGATAGTTTACAAAATCAAATGATTCCGAAAGTGTTTGCCATTGAAATGACTGGGAAAAGTCTCCCAATCAACCTGAATTCACCCAATACTATTCAAAATCATAATTGCATCATGTTGTTTTAAATCCCAAATATTTTACTTATAACATTCATCATTACCAATTATTCAGTTAGTTGTATTTGTTGAATACTGAATTGTGTTCAGTGTCACAATATTACAGTTTTTTTTTCACATTAGACTTCTTTCAAACACATTTCTAATTTAAATCTTGTTTCTTGTTTTGGCAGATAATTTAGCTTGCTTTAAGTAAAAACTCACTTCATTTAGATTTTTTCCACCAGAAAACTTTTTTTGTTTTACTGTTACTGTACTTATCTAGTAAACCTAAAATCTGGTACCTGTAGCTCAACCATTATGCAGCTCATTATGCAGCTGTGAATCACAGCATTATTCATGGTCGTTCATGCCTCCTCGCGAATACTGGGTTATAGGGATGAAACGGTATGGAAATTTAACATCACGATTATAGTGACCCAAATTATCACGGTTATCAATATTATCACGGTTTTGTTCAAACGAAATGAAAGTGTTCAAAAAGAACAGATGCACACACTTAAAACATTTCAACAAGTTTTATATTTGAAATTCAACAAACAACAAATAACTAAAGCAGCTCTAAGCACTTTTTTAAGCTAGATTCTGTGGGATTTCCTTCCTTAATGGCCGTCATCAATAGCAACGCATAAATAATAATCATTTGTCGTAAATATAATCTCTAATATTATCACTGTAAATATATTCCCAAGCAATATTCTCATCAGTGTTCTATCAGACACATTTAAATCTAGCATATTTTGTGTAAGAGCCCAAACAGTATCCTAGTGAAATAATGCATATCCATATTTCCATATGATTTGACAGTTTATTTTATTAAATATCAAAATGTGCGCATCATACCTGACACCTAGATGAACACTTTACAGTCTTTTTATGACTGTCATTCTCTTCAAATGCTATTGAAGTTTGAAACGTGTATAACGTTACCAATGTTGTATGTAACTTTACAGACGGTCCCTAAATTCGCCTGCGTTATGCCAGTCATATCAGATGCGCTGTGGTTCTGCTGTGTTTTTTTAAAACCATTTTCGCTGCTGAAATAGAACAAAATAGTCAACCACTGTATGATGAGTGAATCTCCTGCGTGCATCGCACGTTTATCTCTGCTTCGAGTGCAGATTTCAGTGAGAGCGGCGCGCACTCTGAACAAAACTCCGCTAATCTGAACGCCTCTGATTATGAGATATTGCATTAATAAACTCAATAGAAGCACGTGTAAGTGCTTATAATGCGCAACGCGATTATAACAGATGGCTTTTGAGAAGACTATTATAAGTTCAACAGCCAGAGTGGCTAGTGTGCAGCCGAAATAACGTTACACCCGCAAATGGCGGTTGTTAATGTCAAACCCTGATTATTATCCCTTAAATGTCACCCTAGTCTTGTCTGAATTTGTTCGTTCGCTTCACGTTATTATTTTCCAAACGTAGGTTTGGTATTGAGGTCAAAGTCCACTTGCCTTGCGTTCGTAGTTTTGACAGGGTGACCATCTTAGATTAAGTTTCCCTCAGGACTTTTGTAAAAGCCAAAATATGACCACGCCTCAGATTTGGTCCTTTTAGAAGGCAGAACAATCCCCCGAGTGCTGTCACTGCTTTCTGCCATTTCTCCTCATTCAGAAAACAGCGGAGCGCCAGACTGACGCTGACTGGACAAGATTTACCGCGAGTTTTCACAACCGTGATAATCACACGCGGTTTTAATGATAATAAAATTTTATACGATATTACTAACCGTCACTAAATTTTATCGTGGTTTATCGTGAAACCGGTAATCGTTTCATCCCTACTGGGTTAGTAAAGAAAAAGTGTTTTACAAATTGTAAATTAATGTATTTTTTATGTGAATGAGTATGCTCAATGATTCCCACATCAGTTTAAAGCAAAAACTCTCGGCAAATACACACAATAATCAAAGGTCTTGTGAACACATATCTATTGTGTGTTTTGAGGCCTTAATTTTAAAACTTTTTTTTTATTTACTTTTTTCAAATATCATGCATAAACATTATTCTCTCAAAAATACAAGCATGTACATACATGTTGCTCACATATTATGGTAGCCCAGTTTGTACTGAATGCAGTGTAATTACACTTTTGCCATTGATGTGTTTATAAGCAACTGAAAAAAGCACAAATGTAAGAGCCCCAAAACAGCTCAGACTCCTAGGGGTTAAGATCACAAAACTCTGGGCTTCTGGTAGTACCAAGGACATCTAAGTCCAGTAAAGTGTTTTCACATTTGGCTGCTAAACTCTGGAATAGGCTTCCTGATAATGTTCGTGGCTCAGACTCATTCTCCCAGTTTAAATCTATATTAAAGACACATCACTTTAGCCAAGCATTCACATAATGCATCTCATAACCTTGTACTCCAGTTATATCAGTGCACATGATTGTCTTTGCTTAATGTTTTGAAAAGCAGCTACACTAATTATATTTCCTGTTCTGTTTCATCTCGGGACACCCATCCAGAGGTAACTAGAGAATCCCTTATCTCTTTAGTTCTTTACTTCAATGAGCCCGTTGTTTCTGCCTTAAATTATTCCATTGTTTATTAATACATTGTTAGCTAATTGTGTGATTTGTATATTTTCTGAAATCCGTAACTTGGACAAAGGCTCCTCTGATAACAAATCATTCTAAATTGTAATGCAGACGTATGCATTTTCTGAAAAGCTGCTTTGAGGTGATATGTATTGTGAAAAGCGCTATACAGATAAATGTGAACTGAATTGATTGATCAAAGGTGACAGTAAAGACATTTGTAATGTTACAAAAAGATTTCCATTTCAAATAAATGCTGTTCTTTTGAACTTTATATTCACTATTTTCACAAAAATATTAAGCTTTCTTCAACATTAATAATAATAAATGTTTGAGCATCAAATCATAATGATTTCTGAAGAATCATGTGATACTGAAGACTGGAGTAATGATGAAGAAAATGTAGCTTTACATCACAGGAATCAATTTCATTTTAAAATATATTAACATAGAAAACAGTTATTTAAAATTGTAATAATATTTCACAAAATGACAGTTTTTACTGTAATTCTGATCAAATAAATGCAGCCTAGCAGAGCATAAGAGACTTCCTTTTCGAAACATTCAACCCAAACTTTTGAACAAAAGTGTATATACAATGATGGCATAAGTGTTTGTAAATCAGTCTGCAAATTGCAAGAATAAATCTGGTGCATGTTTACCTGTCTGGAGCCCAGATTAACCAAGCGGACAGCAGCCCCGTATGGACTCTTCTGTACCTCGTGTACAAACTGAGCCAGCTGAGAGTGAGTTCGGCTACAGTAATAAATCTTAAGATAAAAATACATTGTTAAACATTGTTAACCATTGATTGATCATCAATGCAGGGTGGATTTAAACATGCAGTTTAAACATGCACCTTAGTAACATGATCCTCTTCTAGATCTTCATCATCGTCATCATCACACAGTCTGTGGAGGGAACGCTATGAGAACTCAAGGCTGGGAAACACTCATCCAGTCATCCACAAACACAAACACAATCAATACCTGCTCTTTGGCGTGGCCTCATCATCACTCTCATATTCTGCTACAATAAGCCCCTCCTCTTCTGGATCGTGGCTCTCTGACTCCACCCCTTCTTTGCTGAGCTGCAGTAATTTTACAGCCTCATCATCTTCACTGGCCTGTTAAAGGTGCAATAAGAATATTTTTATTAATTTGTGAAGACAAGACTCTGAAATATTTTCAAAAAACAAAATATTTGCAGAACTTTTCAATCTTTTTTTTTTTTTTTTACTTTTATTCATTTTAAATGTTTCTAAATCCTACATTTTGTTTATTTCCAGGTAAACCCCAGATTGCAGTCTTTCGGATCACACTGTTCATGCACTCACTTTTCTCTTCATATCGTATCTGAGCTGGGCATTGTGTCGGATCATCTCCAGTCTCTCCTCTCGCTTCTTTCGTTTCAGCTCTTCATCCTGAATGAAATTGAGGACAAGGATTATATATTTTTTAATTGTCTTAGATAGGGTTTTTCAATCTTTTAGATGCCATGGACTCGCATATACGTGGAAGGCAGCTAAATATTTCTATATATAAAAACTAGGGATGTCAAAATTAGAGCGTTAATTAGAGTATTTGTTTCAGTTTAACACATTAAGAATATTTAATGCAATTAACGCAGCATCAGTTTTTTTCGTCATTATTTAGCTAGCGTTACATTACACGATCACACTCTTATTCACGCAAATGTTTTTAAACCATTCAAGCACCACAAGACAAAAGAGAATGCGCTGTCAGTGAATGACATGTCCTGTCTGTGTGACACACATGACTCACAGAAAGACGCACGTCAATATCGTGTTCTCTTTCGAGCCGAGTCAAGATGGCGCCGAGGATGGCCGCTACGTCGCGAGCTCTGCTGAAACATTGTAGTTTTGTGTTTGTTCTGTTTATAGTTTTTGTGTTTTTTGTCTTGGATGTTGTCTGCCTTACTACGTACGACAGACAGACACTTTTGGACATTGGTTCGGCAATCGCACACCGAAAACCGGACTTTAAATTCTTCAGTGACAAACCGCCGTTTACAAACACAGCAGCGGATCCCTTTGTCTGGACGGCCCGACCACGCAAACGCGGCCGGAGAAGAGGGAAGAGAGCCGGCGTACTCATCAGAGTAAGACGCCGCGCAAACCGACCCCCGCTTCCCAGTATTTTACTGGCTAATGTTCAGTCTCTGGACAATAAACTCTGCGAGCTGAGAGCGCGGATCTCTTTCCAGCGAGACACGAGGGACTGCTGCATTATCTGCCTTACAGAAACTTGGATGTCTGCTGAGATTCCAGATTCGGCCATCGAAACCACGGGGTTCTCCGTGCATCGAATGGACAGAGAAAAAGATCTCTCCGGGAAAAGCAAAGGCGGGGGTGTGTGTTTTATGATTAACCGATCCTGGTGTGATCAGAGGAACGTACATTCTATCAAGTCTTTCTGTTCTCCTGATCTGGAACTTCTCATGGTTCTGTGCCGACCATTCTGGCTACCGAGGGAATTCACAGCGGTCATCATCACAGCTGTGTATATTCCCCCGCAAGCCGACACAGACCGGGCACTAAAGGAACTGTATAGGACAGTGAGTGAGCAGGAAACCGCGCATCCTGAGGCTGCGTTTATTGTGACCGGGGACTTTAACAAAGCCAACTTGTATTGCACCTAAATTGCACCTAAATACCACCAACATGTTAACTTCAACACGCGAGGGAACCGCGTCTTAGACCACTGCTACTCTCCCTTCAAGGATTGTTACAAGTCCCTCCCGCGCCCACCATTTAGCAAATCGGATCACTCTTCCATCCTCCTTTTGCCCGCATATAGGCAAAGACTCAAACAGGAAGCACCCGCCCTCAGAACCATCCAGTGCTGGTCGGACCAATCAGACTCTATGCTACAGGACTGTTTTGATCACGCGGACTGGGAGATGTTCCGGTCGGCCTCTGGAACCGCGTCTTAGACCACTGCTACTCTCCCTTCAAGGATTGTTACAAGTCCCTCCCGCGCCCACCATTTAGCAAATCGGATCACTCTTCCATCCTCCTTTTGCCCGCATATAGGCAAAGACTCAAACAGGAAGCACCCGCCCTCAGAACCATCCAGTGCTGGTCGGACCAATCAGACTCTATGCTACAGGACTGTTTTGATCACGCGGACTGGGAGATGTTCCGGTCGGCCTCTGATGACGACATCGAGGTTTACGCTGATAGAGTAACGTGTTTCATCAGTAAGTGCGTAGAAGACGTTGTTCCGACCAAAACAATTCGGCTGTACCCTAACCAGAAGCCGTGGCTAAATGGGGATGTTCGCGCGGCACTCAATGCGCGGACCTTCACCTTTAACTCCGGTAATGCGGAGGAGCATAAACAAGCAAGTTATGCCCTCCAGAAAACCATCAGAGCAGCAAAACGCCAGTACAGGGACAAGATTGAAGGACAGTTCAACACCACCGACTCCAGAAGCATGTGGAGGGGAATTAACACCATCACAGACTATAAAGGGAACACAAACTCCACCGTGAACACCGCTGCCTCTCTCCCGGACGAGCTCAACACCTTCTATGCTCGCTTTGAGGGAACTAACACCGCCTTCGCGGAGAGAGAGCTCGCGGCTGAAGATACAGAGGTTAGTGCACTCTCCGTATCTTTAGCGGATGTAACCCGATCCTTCCGGCGGGTGAACGTCCGTAAAGCCGCGGGTCCAGACGGCATTCCCGGCCGTGTGATCAGAGCGTGCGCGCACCAACTGGCTGGAGTTTTCACTGACATTTTTAACCTGTCCCTCTCCATGTCCGTGGTCCCCACATGCTTTAAAACGTCCACTATTGTTCCTGTACCTAAGCAGTCAAAAACCACCTGCTTAAACGACTGGCGTCCTGTTGCTCTGACCCCCATCATCAGCAAATGCTTTGAGAGACTAGTCAGAAACCACATCTGCTCTGTTCTCCCCCCCTCACTGGACCCACTGCAGTTTGCATACCGCACAAACCGCTCCACTGATGATGCCATTTCATCAACAATTCACACTGCTCTCTCCCACCTGGAAAAGAGGAACACATATGTGAGAATGCTGTTTGTGGACTACAGCTCAGCATTCAACACCATTGTGCCCTCCATACTTGACATTAAACTCCGGGCTCTAGGCTTAAACAGCTTGTTATGCAGCTGGATCCTGGACTTCCTGTCAAACAGACGCCAGGTGGTCAGAATGGGCAGTAACATCTCCTCATCACTGACTCTCAACACTGGAGCCCCTCAGGGCTGCGTTCTCAGCCCACTCCTGTACTCCCTGTACACACATGACTGTGTGGCAACCCACAGCTCCAACACCATCATCAAGTTTGCTGACGATACGACGGTGGTAGGTCTAATCACTGACAATGAAACTGCCTACAGAGAGGAGGTGCATACTCTGACACGGTGGTGTCAGGAGCACAACCTCTCCCTCAACGTCAGCAAGACCAAGGAGCTGGTGGTCGACTTCAGGAGGAATGAGAGAGAACACCGCCCCATCACCATCGATGGAGCACCGGTGGAGAGAGTCAGCAGCTTCAAGTTCCTCGGTGTCCACATCACAGAGGAACTCTCATGGTCCGTCCACACCGAGGCCGTTGTGAAGAAGGCTCATCAGCGCCTTTTCTTCCTGCGACGGCTGAGGAGGTTTGGAATGAACCGCCACATCCTCACACGCTTCTACACCTGCACCATAGAGAGCCTGCTGACTGGCTGCATCACCACCTGGTACGGCAACAGTACCGCCCGCAGCCGCAAGGCCCTGCAAAGGGTAGTGCGCACGGCCAGCTGCATCATCGGAGGTGAGCTTCCCTCCCTCCAGGACATTTACGCCAGGCGGTGTGTGAAGAGAGCTCAGAGGATCATCAGAGACTCTAGCCACCCGAACCATGGGCTGCTCTCACTGCTGCCATCAGGCAGACGGTACCGTAGCATCAGAACACGCACCAGCCGACTTCAAAACAGCTTCTTCCCACAAGCAATCAGACTACTTAACTCTTGATCCATCAGGATCATAACACACTCTGGACAGAATATCACTCAGCACAACCCACTGTAGATACACACACATTATATACACATTTATTTATCATACAGCATCTATTGCACTTTGGATTTCAATTTTTAAATCTGTGAATAATATTTTATACTATACATTGTATATTATTATTATTATTATTATTATAGTGTAATGTATATTGTTTAGTGTATGTTTAGTGTATATTGTTTAAAGTATATGTATATTGTAAGTATGTGTATATTGTTTAAAGCTGTGAGAACTACACTCACATTGTGTAAATTATTTATTGTTTATTGTAGTGTATACTGTGCTGTGAGTAATTGTGTGCGCATCAGATGTGTAATCTGTTGTTGCTTAAATGTTGTACATGTCATGTCATGACTACTATGTTGCTCGGAACTGCACCTAAGAATTTCACCTACTGTTGCACTTGTGCATATGGTAGAGTGACAAATAAAGTGATTTGATTTGATTTGAACAAACAATAAAACACAGAATTATGCCAAAACGCCCATTTTGTCAAGCATCTTCATAAGAGCAGTCTTAAATTTGTTAAATAACGTCTTAAAGCTGCAATATGTAATATTTCGCTGCTAGAGGTTGCTTAATCAAAAAGGCGTAGCTTGATGACCCCTTAATTTCGCATGCTTCCACTTCTTCCGCTCATACGTGTGTTATTTGATCATATTAGATACATTTGAGTGTTGAAAGTTATGTTATAATGCTACTCTGTGCGTTCACTCGGCGGCTACTATAAGACACTTGCTGCACACTGTGGTAAGCTAGATCAACATTAGGCATGGTAAAACATGGTACTCATGGTAAATCAAGAAAATGTGATTTAAACAATAAGACTAACTGTGTTGAGCTATATAACAATGATTAATTTTCTGACGATGTATCCAAACAGTTGCTCACCTGTCTAATAAAACACATAATATATTAAAGTGTCTTTGATGTTTCCATGGTTTCTACAAAATAAAACTGGAAATGGAGGGTAACGCGGGTATGATGCCATTGATAAGGCGATGCACGGATGATCTGTGTCCTGGTAAAAATTGTAGGGCTGCAACTAACGATTATTTAAATAATCGATTAATCTGTCGATTATTCTTCGTTTAATCGATTAATCGGATACAAAATAAAGCATTAATTTTCAATCCTTTATTAAAAAACAGAACTGAGAATGCAAATTCGCAGTGCAAAAAAATCTTCAGAAAGTGCACAGGTTGCTACAACAAATCTATAAATCTTTTTTTTTTATGAAGAAAAATACTAATCAGAAAACTTAACAGGATGTTAGAACTTGTTCTCTACACTACACTCAGACGCACACTCAGGAACAAAACTGAATGGGTTTAGTTCAATTGTAATGCATTAAAGGTGCCCTAGAATTATTTGAAACAACATTTTAAATTGTTCTCTGGTATCTACATAGAGGGTATATGCCTTATTTAAGGTCAATAATTGTCCAGATACAGTTTTACAGGTCCATTTACAACTTCCCCAGGATGAAATGGTCTGTTTTTGCCTTATTTGGAAGGGTCATGAATATTAATGCAGAGTTCTGCTTTGATTGGCTGTTTCACTGCGGCTCAATGATAGTAGGCACATCTATACTGACCGTCATGACGATGGAGAGATTAGGCATTCAACCTTATATGTTTGAGCCTGTTTCTGACGAAGATGCAGATTTTGAGGAACAACAACATGTTTTGAGATTGGAAATGAACGCTTCTGAATGGTAAGTTAAGTCTTTATTTTAATTAGGAACCTGCAAAATCATTACGTCCATACCAGAACTTCAGCCTAAACGATAACTAGCATATAGCATTAAATATACACATCAGCAGTCACAACTTTTTTAGCATTGTAAAAATATTTTAATTATTGTAATGTGTCCCTGTATGATTTTACAACGATAGCTTCTTCACTTTGAATCACAAACTGAACTGGGTAGCGCTTAAATATGTTGTTTGTACAGTAACGTTTGAGTTTGACAGTAGAGTACTGATTTAAAAGTCAATTTATTTAGCCATTTAGTTATGTAAACTACTCGGATTATCTAATTGTTACTGTACTAGCATCTTGTGTTGGATCTAGGCAACAACGGGGATATTATCGTTAATGTTGTTTGGGTTAGGGTTAGGAAAACTGTCAGTGGTCAAATGGGCAGAGCAAACTAACAACTTTGAAATAAATTGTTGCGGTATCCGATTATAAATAAACATCAACCATGCCTGTTGACATGATTTATCAGTGGGAAGAGTATGAAATGTCTTCACATCCCCTGCACAGCCTGGAACATAACATTTGTTTCCATGATCTGCCATGTTCGCTGTCTTCGCGTGATGCTTGTTTACCTACAGAGATGATTCGGCTGCGCAGTTTCGCCTGACAGTGAACATGTGCTTGCATATGCAAATGTTGGGGGCGTACATATTAATGATCCCGACGATTGCATCACTCTCGTTGTTACGTTGAGGTTTGCCTATTTTTCTGTGGTGTTTTTCACAAACGAGATTTACATATGAAGGAGGAGGCAATGGTGTTTGAGACTCACTGTATGTGATTTACATGCACTGAACTCATGTTATTTAACTATGGCAAGGTTAATTCAATTTTTCATTCTAGGGCACCTTTAAGAATTTCTCTAAAATGTCCAAACCCATTATATGCTCCTGGAGAAAACATCTACTGTATTAACCTATTAATATGAATGATATTAAAGTTTAAACATGCAATACAGACACAGATTTAACTGCTGTGACATATAAAAAAATATTATGTAACAATTAAATAAAACTACTCCTCCTAAAGAAGAACACAATGTCTTATTTTCAATGAATGATATGCATTCGTTATAACAACTTGCATACAACATTCCTTATAGATTAAATATGGATTAAATATAATGAATCCTTATTAAAACTAAAGAGGTGATTTTCTCTGTCTTTTGTTGTTTGATTCATTCACAGCTACACTGTGTGATATTTTCCCCCATCTAGTGGTGAAAAGGTATATGACCATTCAGTGAATTTTAGTTTCTGTTCCTCTCAATTCCGATTTCGTTTCAACTCCTACGGTGGCCGATTTAGTCCAAGATTAACATGTTTCCAGTTCGACCTCGTCCACATTCGACACGGTGCCTGTGGGATATTCTGTGCGCAGTGGGATGGTTGGAACTCAACTGGCCTAATTATTTGGCTAGAAAGAACTGCAGCTAATCCAGAGTGAACTTTGAGGATAGTAATGTTTATTCAGTCATCCAATTGCAAGGCATGGTTTGCGTGGATATGTACATAAATGTGGTTTCTGTGAGAGAACAAATAAGGATGGTAAATATACATACACAGTTAAGAACTGTATAACTATACTTATAAGTTACATTTGTATAATGTAACCGTAAACCAGAGCTTATTGTACCATATAGGCGCTAAATGCAGCTGCATTAAAAGGAGCGGAGCTGCCGCTGCCGCTGCTAACAAGCGATGTCCGGTTACAAAAGTGTGTGCGCCGCTTTAACGTTCGCACTGCAGTGCGCTCTGTATAACAATTGTTAATATGCCGATCAGACCTGATACATATTTCCATCAACATACATTACAAGCAAATAGTTTCTATAAACGAATAAACATTGTTGATAACAAAATAACTGAATGATTATTCAAATAGGTGAGCATTACGCTATTGTATGTTGACACAAAAATACTTCTGAGGTGACATCAACTGAATTACGCGATGACACACTCTGAAACACATCTACAATGACAATAACTATTATTACTTACGGAGTTATTAACGCACAAAAATACCACACAAGGAAAAACAGACTTTTAGGAATAAACAAGCCAGGAAAACTCCGTATAACTCCGTTACTGGACGCTGCTGAGATGAAAACTTTTTGCGCATGGACCAGACAAGTCTGAACAAGTTGACGCGCACATGCGCGAGGCAAGGAATTTTGTACAGTGCAATCGAGTATTAAAACCAGTTAAAACGCGAAAGGCAAAGCTTGAATTTACGGGTATGTCCCTCTTTGGCTAATGTACTTTCAAGATGGAGGGGCAACATGGCGACCACCGTTAGATCCCATTACCTTATGTATTTTCAATGGCATATTATAAACTTACGAGAATACTTTATTACTTGAAAGAAGTAAATATACATTAATGAGCACATATATTTTTGAAAGAACTAAGTGTTTTTAGCTAAGAATAGACTAAAAAAGTTACACAGTGTAGCTTTAAGAGCACAAATGGAAGCAGGTTAATGCTGTCACTTTAAGACCGAATGCTGACCGAAAATGACAATAGATATTAGTCATAGTTTTTGTCTATCAAAGCTGGTTTTGATTTTAGTCTCGTTTTTGTCTGTGAAAAATGTTGTTGATTAAAATATTAACAAATTATTTGTCAACGAAATTAACATACAGTGAGGAAAATAAGTATTTGAACACCCTGCTATTTTGCAAGTTCTCCCACTTGGAAATCATGGAGGGGTGTGAAATTGTCATCGTAGGTGCATGTCCACTGTGAGAGACATAATCTAAATAAAAAAATCCAGAAAAATGTATTTGTATGATACAGCTGCAAATAAGTATTTGAACACCTGTCTATCAGCTAGAATTCTGACCCTTAAAGACCTGTTAGTCTGCCTTTAAAATGTCCACCTCCACTCCATTTACTATCCTAAATTAGATACACCTGTTTGAGGTCGTTAGCTGCATAAAGACACCTGTCCACTCCATACAATCAGTAAGAGTCCACCTACTAACATGGCCAAGACCAAAGAGCTGTCCAAAGACACTAGAGACAAAATTGTACACCTCCACAAGGCTGAAAAGGGCTACGGGGAAATTGCCAAGCAGCTTGGTGAAAAAAGGTCCACTGTTGGAGCAATCATTAGAAAATGGAAGAAGCTAAACATGACTGTCAATCTCCCTCGGACTGGGGCTCCATGCAAGATCTCACCTCGTGGGGTCTCAATGATCCTAAGAAAGGTGAGAAATCAGCCCAGAACTACACGGGAGGAGCTGGTCAATGACCTGAAAAGAGCTGGGACACCGTTTCCAAGGTTACTGTTGGTAATACACTAAGACGTCATGGTTTGAAATCATGCATGGCACGGAAGGTTCCCCTGCTTAAACCAGCACATGTCAAGGCCCGTCTTAAGTTTGCCAATGACCATTTGGATGATCCAGAGGAGTCATGGGAGAAAGTCATGTGGTCAGATGAGACCAAAATAGAACTTTTTGGTCATAATTCCACTAAATGTGTTTGGAGGAAGAAGAATGATGAGTACCATCCCAAGAACACCATCCCTACTGTGAAGCATGGGGGTGGTAGCATCATGCTTTGGGGGTGTTTTTCTGCACATGGGACAGGGCGACTGCACTGTATTAAGGAGAGGATGTATTGCAAGATTTTGGGGAACAACCTCCTTCCCTCAGTTAGAGCATTGAAGATGGGTCGAGGCTGGGTCTTCCAACATGACAATGACCCGAAGCACACAGCCAGGATAACCAAGGAGTGGCTCTGTAAGAAGCATATCAAGGTTCTGCCGTGGCCTAGCCAGTCTCCAGACCTAAACCCAATAGAGAATCTTTGGAGGGAGCTCAAACTCTGTGTTTCTCAGCGACCTGACTGATCTAGAGAAGATCTGTGTGGAGGAGTGGGCCAAAATCCCTCCTGCAGTGTGTGCAAACCTGGTGAAACACTACAGGAAACGTTTGACCTCTGTAATTGCAAACAAAGGATACTGTACCAAATATTAACATAGATTTTCTCAGGTGTTCAAATACTATTTGCAGCTGTATCATACAAATAAATTTTTTTTTTTTAGATTATGTCTCTCACAGTGGACATGCACCTACGATGACAATTTCAGACCCCTCCATGATTTCCAAGTGGGAGAACTTGCAAAATAGCAGGGTGTTCAAATACTTATTTTCCTCACTGTAGCAACAGATTGAAAAATGAATGGGCCAAAAAAGGCAAGTGAATAAAAACGTGTCTTTAGTCTTGCAAACTATACCACCCCTGCTTTATTACTAGTATTAACAAGCTAACGCTAACTTGTCATGCTTGTCAAGCTGGATAACGAGTAAACAAGCACCAGAAGAGCTACTGGAGGGACATCACGATCCTCACTTCGAAACGGAACAAAAGTGGGATTTTGTAGTGACTTAACGTTACACTGCTGTTGAACTCCCTTCCATCAAGGACTCCAAGATGTTTTCGTTTTAGGTACTTAATCACCACCTTGGTGCTCCCATGCCATGTCGTGTCGCTTTTGCTGCAATTAACACACTTTTTCGATGTATTAATGACGCTTTTCGACTGGTACGGCTCGGCTCGGTTTGCTTTTCTGCTGCGTGTTACGACGGGTACAGCACGGCTCACCCGCACGCTCAACCGTGCTTTTTTATACTCAAACATCTCTGCATCTTATTGAGGGGCATACTGGTTGCGTGACAACAAATCGATGATGAAATTCAACTCTTTTAATTATCGAATTTTATCGATTTTATCGAGTCGTTGTTGCAGCCCTAAAAAATTGCTTATTTCTCTGGATTTAAACATTCTTGGAAACATTTGTGATAATGTAAGTGCATACATCAACAAAATATATAACATTGTTCTAGTGACTTTTGGATATTTTAATCCAAAAAAAACTTACATATTGTGCCTTTAAATTAACTTAAAGAGTTGTGAGAAAATTAGATGCGGGTCATGTCTGTAATTAATGTTAATCAAAGAACAAAGGTAACAGAGAAAATTGTAAAAATGTGTTTAATAAGGATTAATTTATATTTATCATTTATGCCATGAAGACTGTAAAGTGTTTGATTAAGTGTTTTATTCAATTTCTGTATATTTCCTTTTAGGCAGGTAGGAAGGGCACAGGTAAATATTATACTTATTATAATTGGTTTATTTTATTTTTTATTTATCCTTTATTTAACCAGGAGATCCCATTGAGATATTAAATCTGTTCTTCCAGGGAGACCTGGTCAAGACTTCAGCACATAGAGTTTCATACATAACCACAAAAACAATAATCATACAAAACAATTAATAAAGATAAAATCAAGAAAAGCACTTACAAGACTCATTTAAAGCACTTGGCAAAAGACAGTATCTTTAGTTTAACTATATTTTCATTCCAAGCCAAGGGTAAGCCAAGGGAGCATAAAAATGTTTTCCAAATTCTGAATATACCTTTGGAATTTTTAATCGAATGTACGATAGGAATCTAGTACAATAACTATTTGTATAAAGAATTAAAAGTTTTGAAATATAAGAAGGCAATTTACCCAGAAGTGCCTTAGCAATGAACATATACAGGGCTTGACCGAGACCAGTGGATTTTTTAAAGGGGCAAGTGAAAAATAATTTTACTTGCCTGACGGACAAGTATCCTGAGTAAAACTTCAAAACAAAAAATAACTAGGAATCACCAAAGTGCAATAATGTTTCTACATTCAGTTAGTGTAAGTGGAGAGAATATAAAACAAACTAATGTTAACAAGGTTAACATGCTCGCGCAGCCTCTCGAGGAGAAAATCGAAAACAAGTTAACATACACGGTTAAAATTGTGTAGTTTTTATATTTATAACATATGATACAGTTACGCAACATCACACTAACAAGAGTGTTGTTTTCCTGAATAAGTTACCATCACGACTGAAAATGACGCTGATTTCATACGCCAGTTCCATAAACAATTAATTTCACATTTAACATTAAGTCACTTACATTTTAGATGCGATATGGACTGTTTTTGTTCTATTTCAGCAGCGAAAATAGTTCCAAACAAAGATCACAACAGAAACGTAACGCATCTCACAGCAACAGCGTGTTACTGAATAATTCAGCATTTTGAATGAATCGGTTGAATCAAAGATTCAATGACCTATTCGTAAACGACCGCCTAAGGCCGGCTACACACTGCAAGCGTGGCGTGAACGTGGCGTTTCTGTTGCGTGTCAGCTGCGTGGCGTTTTCTGTGTCTTTGCACACCAGAAGCGTGTCTGACGCGGCGCTGCTGCTGCTATAGGTGACGTAGTGGAAGGCCTATACTTCATGTTAAACATAAAATATATAAATAAATATTTATATAAATATATAGCCTACTGATACAGCTGTAGGAATTGTGGGCGCAGACACATAGATGAATGAATCTTCCAAATGATTCAATCAGAAATGATCCCACACAAAGCCCCATTCAACCCGACCCCAGGAAATCGATCATCTATCACTAGAGAGACGTAGGCTCCATTCTGCCCGGAGCTACTACTTTTATATAATAATTACTTGATTGCCTATGAACTTTTGACCAAAACTTAGAAAAAGAGAACAAAAGACTTGGTGTGATCACAAGACAAAGAAACAAACCAGATCTCTGTCTTTGCAATGACCGGTAAATGAACTCCACGTGACACAGCAAAAAAATCCAAGCAAACTCACAGAAACTGTGTTGCATATGAACTGCATCAAATCATTGATTATTGGACTTGCATTCAAATAGCCTTCGACATAGCTTGATAGTGTGTCTACAACTGATACACGTGACAATTTTGCATGTACATCACTCCCAATTCATGCAATTATGTAACTATTGAATGAGTGGACGAAAAAGCACCGTGTTTGATATGTCTTTGTTCGTATGGGTATAATCCAACAGATGAGCTGAATGAAATCTTTGTAGAATGGATCATGTCCTTATAGTAAGAAATTAGGTCTAAATGTACTCTCTGCTTAAGAGCAGGAAACTAAATTACCATAGATAACCCAATTTTATGGGAAGGGTGGAAACACAGTCACCCCTGAACCCTAATTGGCCAGAACCCATCCAGGGGATGGGCAAATATTTGAGTTTTAATCTCAGAACACGGACAAAGAGTTCAGTTGAGTTGAGTTCCAGCAGTTGACGCTCCCAGGAGAGCTCTGTCCAGTCAGGAGCTGTTCGCAGGGCAGTTCCAGAATCCACCAAGGAGACGATCAGACGATCGTGGCAGACCAAGATCAGAGAAAATGGGTTAACAGATTTCATTCAGGCCATCTGCTCTTCTCTCACTTTCCTTTCTTTTACTTAAAGTTTATTTTCTTTCCGTTAAGTCTCGTGTTCTGTTAAGTTTCGCCGCAAAGTTTCTCAACGAGTCTCCAACAGAGCGCTTCAACTTCAAACAACGCCCACAAGACTTCCATCCAGCCGCCAACACGCCACGTGATTGGCTTCCCAAGATGTCGATCAAAAGACACGACCACACCTTCAGCAAATCAAAGACCTGTGAAAACCCCTGCCAGAGACGACACGTGAGACACAAACGCAAGTAATACCTATAGATTCCAAGCTGAACTGGTGCATTGCGATCAAATTTAGTAACCCCGCCTAAGAAACGTTAGGAGGATAAATTAATGATTGATGGTTTCTTCAGGTCATGTGTCATAAATGCATATATTGCTTGGGATTTCATCATTTCGCTCTCTTAAAACTCATTCTTTCCTCACTTTCTTCCTTTCTGCAACGCGTGTGAATGTGCGAGTGTGTGTGTTTATGTTAGATTTAGTTTGATGTGTTAGAGTAATCAATAAAGTTCCGTTTGTATTCAAAGATAACTGTTCTTGTGTTATGTGCTTACGAATTTAAATGTCTTGAATTGCCGATCTAAGTTACCTGGCTGTTAAATAGTGTTTCACTATTGTTCAGATATTAATATCCGCTGCAGAGTTTATATTTACGGCCCATTCAAATGAACGCTGGAAGAGTCAATTGCTCGGCTATAAAATAGACTCTCTCAGAATTCCCTAAGAATTCATTAATTCATTAATTTGAGCTAAATAGACCCGTTTCCCTTTAACAGAGTCCTCTTTAAAGTCCCTGTAAAGTCAAAACTAAACATGTGTTCTGAGTTTCTCACACCACAGATAAATGTGTTATTAACCACCCAGCCAAATTTGAATCATAAAAAAATCCGGGAAGTACATAAAATAGCTTATCTAAAACCTGAAAAAATGAGCAGCATTCTCTGCTCTCAAACGCTGGGGGTGTGTCCGCTGTCGGTGCCGAAACCATGCCCACTCGCGGGAAAGCGGCAGTAGCACACAAGACAACACTCACTGATCACGAGCGTCTATGATCACGACGCACCAGATGTCGGTGGGACGGGAGGATGACGGCCTGGGCGGGGGATAGTCGGTTCTGCAGCGGATTATCAGTGAATCCCAGTTGTCTCCGGTGAAAGTTTGTAAAACGATCCGGTGTAAAGCCACTGCAGAGGTAGGTGTCGGTGATGATCCTCAGCTCTCTCCATCAAGGGTGCTGTTCACAAAATTAATCCACCTCTTCATCGTTTTTGTTTTGTAAGCTGTTATGCAAGTTGTTGACTATAGTAACTAACAGTACTAACAGTAACTCGCGATCGAACTGATGCGAATGTGCTCTAGTTATGATCGTGTTAGGGGAGGAGTCAGGCTCGGTGGCTCCAGTGCGTCATCGAGCCACCGTTTTAGCCCCGCCCAGAAAATCCTGAACACAGCAATGGTGAAAAACTGTTTAACGGTCTAACTTCTGAATTCAGTACTACATAGTTCACAGTCTTTGTAATGTGTTTCAGCAATACATTTCTAACATTTATAATGTGTTTAGAAACAAATCTCAGAATTGCCTTTACAGGGACTTTAAGTTCTTACATATCGGTGGACGAATAAGTTAAGGTGTAAACATTAATTCTGAATTATTTATAATGTAATTTGAGTCACTTTCATTTTAATTCAATTCCCCTTTGAGTTATTATTTGACCTGATTCATAATCCCTACACAGCAAAGACAACGTCGGCACTCGGCAGTATTGACGGCCAAATAAATAGGCTACAAAATATTTTGTTCTGCATTGACAGGTGCAATATTTGAAAATCCATATTATAATTTTTTAAGAATTACAATTATATCTGCATTTATGTCAACCTAGAGACTTTCAAACGTCAAAATGTAATTAATTAATATCCATTCGTGTCAAAATTATATACAGGTGCTGGTCATATACTGTAATTAGAATATCATCAAAAAGTTGATTTATTTCACTAATTCCATTCAAAAAGTGAAACTTGTATATTATATCCATTCATTTCACACAGACTGATATATTTCAAACGTTTATTTCTTTTAATTTGGATGTTTATAACTGACAACTAAGGAAAATCCCAAATTCAGTATCTCAGAAAATTAGAATATTACTTAAGAATACAAATTAAGGATTTTTAGAAATCTTGGCCAACTGAAAAGTATTAACATGTAAAGTATGAGCATGTACAGCACTCAATACTTAGTTGGAGCTCCTTTTGCCTGAATTACTACAGTAATGCGGCGTGGCATGGAGTCGATCAGTCTGAGGCACTGCTCAGGGGTTATGAGAGCCCAGGTTGCTCTGATAGTGGCCTTCAGCTCTTCTGCATTGTCTGGCATATCGCATCTTCCCCTTCACAATACCCCATAGATTTTCTATGGGGATAAAGTCAGGTGAGTTTGCTGGCCAATTAAGAACAGGGATACCAATGGTCCTTAAACCAGGTACTGGTTGCTTTGGCACGGTGTGCAGGTGCCAAGTCCTGTTGGAAAATGAAATCTGCATCTCCGTAAAGTTGGTCAGCAGCAGGAAACATGAAGTGCTCTAAAACTTCCTGGTATACAGCTGCGTTGACCTTGGACCTCAGAAAACACAGTGGACCAACACCAGCAGATGACATGACATCCCAAACCATCACTGACTGTGGACACTTTACACTGGACCTCAAGCAACGTGGATTGCGTGCCTCTCCTCTCTTCCTCCAGACTCTGGGACCCTGATTTTTGGACCCCCAACTTTGGACCACTCCGCAGCAGTGCAGTCCTTTTTGTCTTTAGACGCTTCTGACGCTGTCTGTTGTTCAAGAGTGGCTTGACACAAGGAATGCGACAGCTGAAACCCACGTCTTGCATACGTCTGTGCGTAGTGGTTCTTGAAGCACTGACTCCAGCTGCAGTCCACTCTTTGTGAATCTTCCCCACATTTTTGAATGAGTTTTGTTTCACAATCCTCTCCAGGGTGCGGTTATCCCTATTGCTTGTACACTTTTTTCTACCACATATTTTCCTTCCCTTCGCCTCTCTATTAATGTGCTTGGACACAGAGCTCTGTGAACAGCCAGCCTCTTTTGCAATGACCTTTTGTGTCTTGCCCTCCTTGTGCAAGGTGTCAATGGTCATCTTTTGTCTTCGTCTTCCCCATGATTGTGTAGCCTACACAACTAGACTGAGAGACCATTTAAAGGCCTTTGCAGGTGTTTTGATTTAATTAGCTGATTAGAGTGTGGCACCAGGTGTCTTCAATATTGAACCATTTCACAATATTCTAATTTTCTGAGATACTGAATTTGGGATTTTCCTTAGTTGTCAGTTATAATCATCAAAATTATAAGAAATAAACATTTGAAATAAATCAGTATGTGTGTAATGAATGGATATACAAGTTTAAATTTGTTTAATGGAATTAGTGAAATAAATCAAAAATATTTTCCTATTCTATTTTGCCTGGAAATGCTTCCGACATGCTTGCGTGTCGCATGAAAGATAGGTGTTGGTTCTATTTCTAGCATGCACGCGTTTTCCTCACGCAGGCAGTGTGCACGCTCTAACCTGTTAACATGGGAGCCGAAATAAAAACGGCCACGCAGCTGAGACGCCACCTACTGGTGGTTTAGTTTCATCTTTCCAACATTTCTTATTTGTATATTCAAAAATATTTAAAATAATCTCATAACATTATTTAATGCAGTTGTAATTTTTCAGTGTAAATTACTTAATTTGATTGGTAACAGCCTATAGTGTCTTATTCTAATTTAATTTATAGATCAAATGTAAAAATATCAAATGAAAGCTGAAGCATAGCCTATATTTAATACGATTATGAAAATGCCCTTTATAAAAAGGTAAAAATATCACAAATATGCATATTTAAATATGTCAAAGCTGATTGAACACTGGTGAGAATATTGCTTCAGAATAGATTATATTTACAAAAACAATCTTGACAAGCAAATTTTTTACTCGGACAAGTGAATGACAGATTTACTTGTCCAAAGGACAAGCATGTGAACAGGCTTAATGTCAAGCCCTGCATATACATATGCAAGTTCCTCCTATGGCGTAAAGATGTCCATGCCAATGATTCATAAAGTATATGCAGTGATGAGTACGTGAGTTTGCACCACTAACAAAAGCGTAACGCTGCATGATAAACCGAATCCAGTTTCCTTAATAAAGATGAAGCTGCATGCATATAAACAAGGTCACCATAATCAATTACAGATAAAAAGGTACTCTCCACGATTTTCTTTCTAGCCTAGTACGGAAAGCAGTTTTTAAACGATAAAAGAACCCCAATTTTGGTTTAAGCTTCTTCAGCAGTTTATCAATGTGTACATTGAAAGCAAGTGTTTCATCTAACCATACGCCTAAATATTTATAGGAACTAACACTTTCAATGGTTGCACCATCTTAAGTGGATATTACCACATCTGTTAGCTTAGGATGAGTACGACTAAAAATCATATATTTATGTGAAGATTTACGTTAAATTCACTTAAATTAAAAGTTTTTTTTTTTAAAGCCTAATAAATGTTGAAATTGATAGCTTTCAGTTATACTGTAATGATGTTTGTCTATAATTAATGTTTAAACAAATCAATTTCATAGAGACCTCAGTAGGCTATCAGTATTCATATCAGTGATACTGGCCTTTTCATTAAACACCAATTTATTTATTGAATAACTTTAATGTTATCTTTATTTATTTATTTTTACTGTTTCAAACACATGACTTGAAGAGCTGATGAACTGTAAAAGGCACATAATAGCTCTACCTTTAACTTGTTCACCATGTCTCTTTCTGCTTTCTTCTGCACGAATTCAGACACCCAGTCTGGCTCTGATAGTTGGTTGTTGCTGTTCTTCTCCTCCATAGGGCCATCCAGAAGTCTAGCAGCCTCCTGTTTCTTCTCCTCCTCATAGTCTCTCAGCCACGTCAGTGCACCGCATATAAGACTCAGGGACTTTCCCTGCAGGATCAAACACAAGAAAGCTCAAACGTCCACTGTCGTCTCTGTACTAGGGTGGTTAACGCTAGATGAACCGATGTCATGCGCAGACTGACCGTGCCAGTGGGACTCTCGAATATACCGATTTTCCTCTTATCTAGAGCAGTGTAAAGTGCCTCCATGAAGCTCTCCTGAATTGTATAAGGCTGGAAGGGGAAAGGAAACCGATCGCTCTTGCCCTCCATGTCATTAACGGTCAGATTCCTACATTCAGACTAAACACCACATAAACCGAACAATACAGCGCTGCATTTGGGCTACACACTGACAATAACCTCCTCACAATGTCAACGGAACATGACTTCATAAGATTATGTCTAAATCGGCCGGTTTTCCCTCGTAATTATAGAAATCTCACGTTATTCCATAATCAAAGAAAACACGTTCTGACAGCGTAAACTTCCTCGAACAAACGCGCCAGTCTTCTGCTTTAGCCAATGAAAACGAGGGAAATCTTCTTAGACGATAGGGATCGGCAACAATTTTCACTCTTTCATAAGAAACGAAACAAGAAACGCCAGATTTTCACCCTTTCTAGAACGTCTTCCGTTGATTTTGACCAACTATTATATTTAGTATAAACATCAGTAATTTTTTTGTTTAAAGTCGTCTGTTTATTTAATACTTTATTGTTTATGTTATGCTTTATTATATTTTATGATTTATGTCAATGTTCATTTTGTATTATATAGCTACTATTATAGTATTTATTCATATGTAGAATTATTGTTATATTTCCAGTTATTTTGTTGTTTTTTCCATTTAATTAGTTTTTGTTTCTTAGCCTTATTTTTTTTATTTCAGTTTTAGTTTTAGTAATTTTAGTACTTAATTTTTTATTCTAATTTTATTTTATTACAGATTTATTTTAATTAC